>ONZH01013764.1:0-29705 GCA_900303285.1 Rhinella marina
AGCAGCCAACTGACTACATAGGATGTGTCTATAGTACTTCAGTTTGTCTTCCCTCTCAGCAGGTCAAAAAAAGGCCCCCATTTTAGACCGGTAGCGAGGGTCCAAGAGGGTGGAGAGCCAGAAGTCATCCCTCTGCCAGTTGGTGACTATTCGGCTGTCACTACGTAAGCAAGTGAGCATGCATCGGGCCATTTGCGCAAGTGACTCGGAGGGACTCCCTGCCTCCAACTACACTGTATACTGCCATGGTGTCTCTGGGTCATCTGCCTCATCTTCTTCATCTCCCTCTACCTCCTCTGGCTGCTTCTGCTCCTCCTCTTCTGTCACCTGGGTAGAAAAACCACTAAATGCTTGTGCTCCAATGTCCTCCTCCTCTAGTTCAGCCCCCACTGGAGTCATATGGCCGTGAGATGCAGTCTCCATGTCTCCAGTCCCCTGACCAGACAGATTTTGCAGCATCTGTTCCAGGACATGAAGCAGTGGAATGACGTTGTTCATACCGTAGTCCTGGCGACTGACAAATAACGTGGCCTCCTCAAAGGGCCTGAGCAAGCGGCAGGTGTCACGCATGAGCTGCCACTGGCTGACATCAAAATTATACAGGGGAGTACTCCTGTCCGCTTGGATCAATAAGAAATCGTTTATGGCCTTTCTCTGTTCGTACAGTCGGTCCAACATATGGAGGGTAGAATTCCAATGGGTGGAAACGTCACATATCAGCCTATGTTGGGGGATGCCATTCTGCCGCTGCAGCTCAAGGAGGGTGTCAGTGGCGGTGTAGGAATGGCTGAAGTGTATGCAGGTTCCTGGCCATTTTTAGAATGTTTTTCAGTTGGGTATAAGACTTGAGAAACCGTTTGACAACCAGATTAAATACATGCGCCATGCAGGGCGCATGGATCAGCCCTCCTCGGCGCAGCGTGGACACCATGTTTTTTCCATTGTCTATCATCATGGTTTCGATTTTTAGTTGTCGAGGAGAAAGCCAGCAATCGATTTCTTCTTTCATGACGCGGAGCAGTTCCTCCTCTGTGTGACTTCGTTCGCCCAGGCAAACCAGGCGTAGAACTGCATGACAACGCAGTGCCCTGCACATGTGGTATGCTGGAGGAGCGCTATGACTTGGCCCTGCAGTGGAGGTTGAGGTGGTGGAGAAGGAGCCGGACATTAGCGCAGGATCAGCAGTTTGACAACGAGGAGGAGAAAGTGGCGTCACCTGTTCAAGTTGCTCATGTGGCTGGGCAGGAAGCACATTGACCCAGTGGGCCGTAAAGGACATGTACTGTCCCTGACCGTAGTTGCAACTCCACACGTCGGCGCTGCCGTGCACATTGACAGACACCGATAGGCTCAAGGACTAGGCTACCTTCTCTTCTACATATTTGTGCAGGGCTGGGACTGACTTTTTGGCAAAGAAATGACGGCTTGGGACTCTCCACCTCGGCTCGGCACAAGCCATCAGTTCTCTGAACGGTGCAGAGTCCACCAGTTGAAAAGGGAGGGACTGCAGCACAAGCAACTTGGACAGGAGCACGGTCAGCTTCTACGCTGTAGGATGGCTGGACGCATACTGCTGTCTCTTTGCAATCGCCTCGGTGAACAACTGCCGTAATGAGTGGCGAGGAATAAGAGGAGGAGGAGCAGGAGCATCTGGAGCGGTAGATAATGACAGACAGCTCCCTTCGGCAGAGGTGCTGGAGCCTTGACTGCCTGAAATGGGATGCGTGCCACTGGCTGATGCTGCTGTTGCTGCTGCCGACTGGACCGCCACATCTGAGCCACGGTTCTCTCAGGCCACTTTGTGGTGACGCTGCATATGTTGGCGCAGGGCCGTGGTGCCAACATTAGCACCCTGGCCACGCTTCACTTTCTGACCACAGATTCTACATATAGCCATGTTCACCTCCTCAGGCGTCTTAACAAAAAAATTCCACACCGCCGAGTAGGCGATTTTACCACCAACACTCCGCACTGACTGAGTGGTACCTCCGCTGCCTGACTGAGCCCCTGCACCTCTCTTTTCAAGGCCGGAAAGCACCTGAGAAGAGTGCAGTCTACCCTGTGCCTGTTTGCAGATGATGATAATGATGATGAAGCCCTTGCTTCACCCAGCTCCCAAGTGCGATCGGCTACATCATCTTCAACTACAGTTTGCACGTCGCTAATGTCCTCCTCAATTGTCTCTGTGTACAAAGCCTGACCGCTCTCAACATCACCTCCCACTACACTCTCCTCATCAGTACTTGACCGCCTACTGGAAGAAGCGGATTTCTGCTCCACCTCTTGGCTTCCCAGTAGCTGCTGACTGTCCTCAGGTATTTCTTCCTCGCTGTATAGTGACTCAGAGCCCACAGCATATAGTACTTCTCTGGCTGAGGGAACCGAAAAGGACAGAGGCAGGTTGAGGACAGGTGAGGGCATTGGAGGTGCTCCAGGGCCATGCCAACTAAGGGTTGTATCTGACGAACCCACCGACTCTTGGCTATGGGTGTCCGATGTCATCTGGGAGGAAGTGGAAGACCGAGTCAACCATTCAAGAACCGCTGGGTTGGTGGTCAACACACGACCGCTAGATGACACCGGTAGCTCTGGCCTCGCCAAGTGACCCCTAATGCCACGTCCTCTTCCTATGTTGCGACCTGTGCCTATTGCAGAAACATTTGTGCCACTGCCCCTCCCCTGTGAAGTGCTCTGTCTGACATACTGACTGATTACAAATTTAAAATAAAAGGAAATTAAAAATCCACCCAAAAAATTTACTTTGCTCACTGCCTCGCACAACGACCTAACTATTTATTTGAGAAATACCGTCACCCACAGAGTGGGTTAACAATGGGTTGCTGAACTGCAGTACAATGGGTTACTGCACAGAACTACACACTATATGACAATTTTCTTTTTCTATGGCAAATGAGGCCACAAACACTTATTTAAAAGTAACACTAACAACCCCACAAACTCAGATTCACTATTTTCTTTTAATAATATTCACTGACTACCTTACAGCAATATCATGCTTTTCTGCTTGGATGGCGAAAGAGGCCTAAAATACTTATTTGAAACTAACCACCCCACAAACTGAGATTTTTTTATTTTTTTTTAAATGCTATTTACTGACTACCTTACAACAATGTCACTCTTTTCTGCTTGGATGGCAAATGAGGCCTAAAATACTTATTTAAAAGTAACATTGACAACCCCACAAACTCAGATTCACTATTTTTTTTTAATGATATTCACTGATTACCATACAGCAATATCACGCTTTTCTGCTTGGATGGCGAATGAGGCCTAAAATACTTAATTAAAAATAACACTGACAACCCCACAAACTCAGATTCACTTTTTTTTTTTTAAATTATATTCACTGACTACCTTACAGCAATATCACGCTTTTCTGCTTGGATGGCGAATAAGGCCTAAAATACTTATTTGAAACTAACCACCCCACAAACTGAGATTTTTTTATTTTTTTTAAATGATATTCACTGACTACCTTACAACAATGTCATGCTTTTCTGCTTGGATGGCGAATGAGGCCTAAAATACCTATTTAAAAGTAACACTGACAACCCCACAAACTCAGATTCACTATTTTTTTTAATGATATTCACTGACTACCATACAGCAATATCACGCTTTTCTGCTTGGATGGCGAATGAGGCCTAAAATGCTTAATTAAAAATAACACTGACAACCCCACAAACTCAGATTCACTATTTTTTTAAAATGATATTCACTGACTACCTTACAGCAATATCACGCTTTTCTGCTTGGATGGCGAATAAGGACTAAAATACTTATTTGAAACTAACCACCCCACAAACTGAGATTTTTTTTTTTTAATGATATTCACTGACTACCTTACAACAATGTCACGCTTTTCTGCTTGGATGGCGAATGAGGCCTAAAATACTTACTTAAAAGTAACACTGACAACCCCACAAACTCAGATTCACTATTTTTTTTTTATGATATTCACTGACTACCTTACAGCAATATCACACTTTTCTCCTTGGATGGCGAATGAGGCCACAAATACTTATTGAAAACTAACACTAACAACCCCACAAACTGAGATTCACTATTTTTTTTAATATATATTTTTTTTATTTAGTTTTTTTTTTTTTAAATATACCCCTAAACAAGGCTCTGACCCTCTTTCACTGCACTGCACTGCAAAAAAGTGACAATAGTGGTGCTTCTTTGCTTAAAGCACCCCAAAACAGCCTTCAGAAGACAGTGCAGTGCTGTACAAGAGGCTAACCCCTATGCCCACTCACTGCTGCTGCAGTGTGTATGGATAACGATTCACTGCCTGATTTTCTGTCCACAAATCGTCCCTATCCCTGCAGTTCAGGTTATCTATCCGTGATCTCTTTTCTTGTATTTTGAAACGTTTTCCTATCACTTGCCCTATTTCTCCTGATGTCTGTCTCTGGTCTAACATCAATAGCAAATGGTGCTTTCCAGCGCTGCAGAGCTATTTATAGGGCTGTGACATCACAGAACCTGGCTGGCTGCTGATTGGCTACATGTCTGCATGTGATCGCATTGTGGGTGTTTACTTCTTTGTCCCAGAGATCCTTCCCCCATGTCATACCATGTGCTTGCGGCCATTTTAGGAAAAAAAAAAAAAATTCGTTACTACGAATCGCCAAGAAATTCGCTTTCGTTGCAAATCGAATTTTCCATGAAATTCGTAACGAATTCCACTTCGTCAGCTTCGATTCACTCATCTCTAGTGAAGATCAACATGGTTTTTATTTGCCTGTTTCTTATTTACCTGCTTTTTATGTGACAGGATTTATACCAATTATTGTCCTCTCTATGATGCATATCCTTGTTGTTATTCTCATATGTCTATAGACAGTAACATTCCATGCACATATTGTACAGTAATGTAATCCATGATACATGTAGTGTTTTCAGCCTTACAATACATATTAATCATGTCTCCTTTACTCCCACAGGCTTACTGACACCTGGGTACCCGCCTCCTACCTGCTGCATAGTCCTATTGTATCCTTTACTTTACCTCTATATCACTTCCTGCCTCTGGAACGCATTTGCATTCCATTTGTTCTTCCTACTTCCGGCCGGTGGAACACAAAATCACGTGACTATGCGTTCCGACGCTCTCCGTTTCCATCTTACTGGAAGTGTGCCCCACGCGGTCACCTTTTTAGTGCGGTTGGCTCCGTCCGATTGTAAGCGCCAGTATACCCTTTCAGCTGCTGCTGACAACTCATCCAGCGCTTCTTCTGATCTTGTTCCTTTACTTCTCTAAGCGGCAGAAGGTAAGCAGTAGAGATGAGCGAATCGATTCGTCGATTCGTATCGAATCTTGGGAATTCTTAGCTGCGAAGCAAATCCGAATATTAGGTGATTCACTTTGGTTTTGTACGCATTCGCTACGTAGTTTGTCCTATAAATTATACGCCATTGCTATGTATAAGTTACTCTATACGCTGTTGCGTACAAATTCAATTCATTAGCGATGCAGACTCCTCCCCGGTAGCTCCGTCCCCTTCTTCAGTGCGCAAGGAAGACGAGGCATGGTGTGGGGCACCGACCCCTATGAGGAGAAGAAACCGGAGGAGATCTACGGCTCTCAATATGTCCGGCAGCCTAAGAAGTCGGTTGAGGTGCCCGCTGAGGTGTTCACTCTGCTGGCTGACACGGCGGAGGCGGCAGGAGTTTCCGCTCCGCCTGGAAGGACTACTCCCTTCAGCAAAATTCAATGGTCTCCGAGGCTGTCACCCGGAACGCCCTGACCCTCTGGGAATACAAAAAGTTGGTAGAGGAGTGGGTTGTGCAGGTTTTGGAGCACCCACGGTCCGGTGACCCCCAAGCTGGAGTGCCGAAGGGGTACCGTTATTTGGTTCAGTGTGGAACGGGGAGTAGGTTTTATCGGCAATAAGGAGACGGCGGAAGAATTATACGTAAACCGTCGTTCTGTAAAGTGGCTGTATCTTCCACCCGTCCGCCTCATCCCTTTTTTCCCCCTTTTCAGGTTATTGGGGAGCCCCTTGAAAGAGGCTTTTTTAAGGAACCTTTACTGCTATTTTTTTACCCATTTGGATTACAATTTTAGCTATGTGGATTACAAATTGCGTTTGGGACTCTGTTCCAGTTGTATGACAAGCGTCAGAAGAAAAGAGACTTAGACGTGTCCGTGAGCATGCTAGGTAGGTGATAGTTAAAATGTTTACATTATACTTATAATGTATTTGCACTATATTGTTTGCACTGGATTGTTTTTACCTTTCAGCAATGTTTTCATTGTGTGTATTTCTTTACAGGTACCGCAATGTGTCCTCATATTCACTTTATATTATGTTGCATGGTTGTACCATGCACTTAGCCAGATAGACAGCACCTTACTTGTTCTACCTCAAATATACATACTGCCTCTGAGGGCGATTTCAGATCTGACCATTTACGCTGGATCTGGCCCGGGGTTGAAACAATGGCGCAAGCCTCGGATCACCTGCTGGATCACCTCCTTTTTATGCTGGTTCGGGTGGCGGTTTGTGCCATCATAATCCTGCCGGTCCATCAGCCGGACTATGTATTTCAGCTGTGCAGCAGAGCTAAATGATGAGGATTGCCTGGATGCCATTTTCGAATATTCGCTCTGCCTCTGAGGAGTGCACACGCGGTCTCTCGTCGTGCGCGCCTGCGTTTTATGTAATCGCGTAGACAATAGTACGTTGAGCATTCGTACGCTATTTGTACGCTCATGTGTACGTCTTCTAAGACGTTGCATACATTTTTTAAATGTACGTTCGTTATTAGTGCGCGAATGTTCGCTAATAGCACATAATAATGTATATTTTGTACGCAAATACAACGAATCTATTCGTCGAATATACGTATCTTAGGAAAAGTTCGGCGAATGTTCGGCGAATAATTTTTTGAATGATTCGCTCATCTCTAGTAAGCAGGTCTCCCTAGGTATGCCAGCAGGCAAATTGTCATTACTCCTTAACCAGTTCACTCCAGGTTATGTATATAACATTGCAACTTTTGATATGGCCATACATTATTACAGGCCTACACAGCACCTATCTGGGTATTTCTCCTGATGTTTGTACGCAGAGTCCTCAGTGATACCACACTCCCTGCAGGATACTTTTCTGCTTCACACCACCAGAGAACATAGTGATCTTGATGCTGGTGTTATATTGTTTTTTCTTTATCTTTTCTTTATTTTGATGTCGATTCCCTATATGAGTCTTGTACAAATTTAATGTAACGTGACCACTCTAATACCACAAGATCTCTGCACTAAGATAGGAATTCCTCTGTATTAGTGTTAGACTTATGTCACATTACTGTGCTCTCGTGTATTCTAATACACCACAATTTTTATATTTTTTTATATTTTGATTGTAGTCTGATGAAGGCTCTACATTGGGCCGAAACGTCACTACTTTGGATTTGCTGCAATTTCCACTATAATAAACATCACGTTTGATTCAGCATAATAAGCTGGAATCTCCGTTATTAATATGATTAATTGCTATTTGCAGTCATCAGGGCAGATTGTTGCACCACCGCCACGCCAAATTCTCAGTTGAACCCCTTCTTCGTAGCCCTGTTAAAAACATATCTTGATGGACATTACATAAAGCTCTATGAAACATGTACTTTGAACATTAACATATAAGGCTATCCTTGGTTTTACATTCATCAGAACACTGAGTGACCACTGAGGAGAGAAGACTATGTATAGAGTATACAACATTTAGCTCCATCTCCAAAAACAGCAAGACTACTGCAATCTCTACAAGATTGATGGAATAGCCCAGTAGTGAGGGTCTAACATTGTAGAGAGCCAGTAGTCATCCCTCTGCCAAATGGTGATAATGCGGCTGTCTCTATGCAAGCAACTCAGCATGCATCTCGCGCAATGGACTCAGAGGGACTCCCTGCCTGGATGTCCACTGCATACTGCCACAGTCTGTCAGGGTTATCTGCCTGGTCTTCATCATCGCCACCTCCTCCTCCAGTTCAGCCCCCACAGGACTCATGTGGCTGTGAGATGTAGGTGCCACGTCTCCTGTCCATTGGCCAGGAAGATTAGCAGCATCTGCTCAAGGACATAAACAAGTGGAATGACTTGTTCATCCCGTATTCCTGGTGACTGACAAAGTCACCTCCTTAAAGGGCCTTGAGCAAACGGCAGGTGTCGGGCATGAGCTGTCACTGGCTAATGTCGAAGTTACACAGGGGAGTAGAACTGTCCACCTGCATCATCAATCATTCACAGCCTTCCTCTGCTCATTTAGTCATTATAACATATGGAGGGTGGAGTTCCAAAATCTGGAAATGCCACATATGAGGTGATGTTGGGGAAAACGATTCTGCCTTTGCAGCTAAAGGAGTGCGTGTTTTGCACTGTAAGAGTGGCTGAAGTGCATGCACAGTATCCTGGCCATTATCAAAATGTTTTGCAGTTGGGTGGAAGACTTCAGGAATCGGGTTACAACCAAATTAAAGACGTGCCCCATGCAGGGCACAAGGGTCAGCCCTCCTTGACACAGCGCCGATAGAATGTTCTTCTTGTTATCTGTGACCATGGTTCCAAACTTCAGTTGGCAAGAAGACAGCCAGGATTCAATTTCTTGATGAAGGACACAAAGCAGTTCCCAGTATGACTCCATTTGCACAGGCTGCCTTGGTGCAAAACAGCATGACACCACCTTGCTCTGCATAGGTGGTATGCTGGAGGACCACTCTAAACTGAATCTACAGTGGAGGCTGGGGACAAGGTAGAGGATAAGGAAGCAGAGAAGGACATTGGCCTGGAATCATAGCATGAGAATGCGGAGGAGGCATTGCCATCATCTGGCCAAGTTGCTGGTGTGCCTGGGCAGGAATCACATTTACCCAGTGGTCTGTAAAGGACATATATTGTCCTTGACTACAGTTACAGTTCCACATGTTCCACATGAACTGTACCAGACACGACAGGCTCAAGGACTGTCCCACCTTCTGCTCCACATACATGTGCAGGGCTGGTACAGCTTTTTTTTTACAGAAGTAATGAGAGCTTGGGACTCTCCATCTTGGCTCAACACAAGCCATCAGTTCTCTGAAATGGGCAAAGTCAACCACATGGAAAGGGAGGGACTGTAGTACCATCAACTTGGCCAGTTGCAAGTTGAAATGCTGGTGAACGATTGCTGGTGAAATGTGTGATGAGGAGTAGGAGGAGGAGCATCAGGACCAGCAGATGATGGAAAAGAAACACAGCTCCCTTCTGCTGAGGAGGTGGAGCCTTGACTGCCGGAGAAGGGTTGTTGGCCACTGGGAGATGCAGAGGTTGCTGTTTCAGGCTGTACCACTACATTAGCACCACGGTTTTTCAATGTCACTTTATGGTGATGCTCCATGTGTTGACGAAGGGCCGTGGTGCCAACATTGGCACCCTGGCCATGCTTCATCTTCTGCCAAAAGATACTACATATGGCCACGCTGACATCCTCCAGTGACTTGATGAAAAATTCCCTGACCGGCGAGTATGGCAGTTTACGCCCACCAGTACGTGCTGACTGCCTGCCACTGCGTCTTTGACATCAGGCACTGCTAGTTGTTTCTGGACAGGCAAGCTCCTGAGTAGCAGACCATCTACTCGGGCATGTTTGGCTCCAGATCTCACACTGTTGCCACCCTCCTAGCTCACGGCCACGCTTGCACCCAGCTGTCTCACGGACAAGCTGCTACCCTCACCACCTGAGGAGATTGATGAAGCCCCCTCTTTTTAAGGCTTCCATGTGCCATCGGTTACATCATCATCCACTACTGTCATCTTCACTACTTGCACGACTACAGGAGGAATCAACTGACCTCTTCTCCAAATCTGGGCTGAGCAGTAGCTGCTGACTGTCCTCAATAAGCTCAGCCTTGCTGAAAAGTGGAGCAGAACTGTCAGAATACAATACCTCAGTAGAAGGAGCGGAAAAAGAATGAGGCAGGTTCAGGACGGGTGAGGGCACAGAGCATTTCCTGGGCTATGCCAACTAAGTGTGGTATCAGAGGAACCCACCAACTCCTGGCTGTGGGTGTCTGATGTCAGTTAAGATGGTGTTGATGACCAAGTCAACTATTTGAGGACAGCAGGATTGCTGGTTAAAACAAAACTGCTGGATGACAGTGGCAGCTCTGGCATGTTGCTGCGGCTGCTGCTACCACCTCCCTTCTTCTGCTGCCACTTCTGCTGGCTCCAGCAACAATTTTTCCACTGCCCATTCCCTCAGAGGGCCCTGGCACCTGTCTGTTGGACATTATGAACAGGAACTGTATATGTAAAATAAGTTATTCAATGTCGACACTCTAATAACAGTAAAAATACAAGGCGGAAACCCCAATAACAGTAAAAATAGCTTATTCACCCCAATTTGAGAATCAATGCTTAATGGAAACAATGCTTATCTATTAAACAAGGTTAAAACCCCAATAACAGTAAAAATAGACAGCTTATTCATCCCAATTTGAGAATCAAGGCCTAATAGAATTGCTTATCTATTAAAAAGGTGGGCACCCCAATAACAGTAAAAATAGCTTATTCGCCCCAATTTGAGAATCAAGGCGTAATAAAATTGCTTATCTATTTAACCAGGTGGACAACGTAATAAAAGTTATATTACACTACTTATTCAATCCAATTTGGGAATCAAGCCATAATAGATATGTGTATCTATTAAACAAAGCGGGCACCCCAATAACAGTTAAATTAAACCACTTATTCACCCCAATTTGAGAATCAAGGCGTAACAGAATTGCTTATCTATTTAACAAGGGGGACACCCCAATAACAGTTAAATTATACTACTTATTCACCCCAATTTGAGAATCAAGATGTAATAGATTTACGTCTCTATTAAACAAAGGTGGGCAGAGCAATAACAGTTAAATTACACTACTTATTCAACCCAATTTGAGAATCAAGGAATAATAGAATTACTTATCTATTTAACAAGGTAGACACCCCAATAACAGTTAAATTATACCGTGTTTTCACCCCAATTTAAGAAGCAAGGATTAATGGAATTGCTTATCTATTAAACAAGGTGGACACTTTTCAATTAGATAGTTCTGTGCACGGATTGATGTAAACTGAGCTATCTCCTATGGATCCCTTCAGCTTCAGGTTACACAGCTTTCACTGTCCCTGAACTGTCCCTGCACTCTCCCTATGCTCTCCTTGCAGTGTGTAAAAAATCTCCCTATGATCTTCCTACACTGTCCCTGCAGTCTCCCTATCCAAGATTCTTCAATTTAAGCTTTATTACATCTGTCCCTATGCTCAGTTCACTGTGAAATGGAGGAGAACAGGCGGGATTAGAATTTTTATAGGGCTGTGATATCACAGGGGATGGACATCTGCTGACTGGCTGGCTGCACTTCATTATGGGTCATCTCTTGTTACCGGGCTTCTTAATTTCATTTTGTAACATGTGTAGCAGCCATTTTAGGGTAAAATCGATTTGTTACCACAAAGCGCTAGGAAATTCAGATTTGTTGCCAATTGAATTTTTCCTAAACTTCAGATTGAATTCCACTTCAGATGCTTTGATTCACTCAAAGCACATACATTTTAATACCTTATGGAGACTGATCTCCGTACAGAGTTAAAAAGAATTTTAATTTCAAATTGTTCTGCAAGTAAGACTTCCTTTACAACTTTTTGAAGCCAGATTTTTAGAGTGCAGGGATTTCCATGACAGAGAAAAAGTTAAATGTTAGTATCATTGGACCAGATAGCCATCTTCCATGTGTTTGGAGAGTCTGTCATGTGTTGTTTGATGAACATGTGTTTTCTTATATTTTTCTTTATAAAATGGCTTTTTTTCTGACCACTGCTCAATAAAGCCCAACACTGTGCAGTATATGGCTTATAGTGGCCAATGGACAGATACTACCATCAACACTGTGGAGCTCCTTCAGTGTTATCATTGGTGTCTTTCTGTCGGTTTTAGTGGGTGGCCTTCTCTTGTCATATTTGCAGTTGTGCCATATTATTTCCATCTAATTGTAATGATTTTAATTGTGCTCTGTCAGATGATTAAAGCTTGGGACATTTTTTATAACCCAACTATGATCTATACTTCTACACAACTTTGTGTCTGACCTGGAGTTCCTTGGTCTTCATGGTGCATGCTTAGTACAACAGTGTTGCAGACTCGGGGGCCTTTCAGAAAAGGAATATTTATAAAAGGTATCATGTGGCACTTTGATTGCACATACAGGTCGTTAATCAATTATATGACTAGTTGGTAGAATCATATTTATGGGTTTCATAGCATGTGAATACATATGCACACATTTAAAATATATATTTTTCCTTATTTCTATTCACAATACTTTATACAATACTTTAAATAGGAACAACTACTCTACATTGATAACATTAAGCTATTGCTGTTTCAAATGTCATGAGATCCTAACTATGATGTTAAAAAGGTTGTTCACCATTTATTAAATGAAGGCCAACCCTCAGGATAGGCTATCACCGGGGATTCGCTGTAGCTCCGTCGGGAGCAGACAGTTTGGTCTACTTTGTAGTGGACTGAGCTGGTCAATGCAGAAATACAGAAAATGGCACAGACATCAAAGAAAAACTACATTTGTCTGACTTTTAGACAGTCCTAAATAAGCATACGTGATTAAGAGATTATTTATAAATTTGGTGCAAATGAGCTCAACTCTTTCCTTTTTGTAAACTGGCATACATTACGTCAATCTATCATAAATGCGGGACATGATCTAAATATTTCTGAAAATTCACACCATATTGTATACTTGCATACTATTTTACAGACAAATGGTTTTTTATTTGTGCTTCATTGCATATTTTACTGACAAAATTGAAAATGGACACAGCAGGAAGAAGAAAGAAAGAAACCAATCCTTCAGGCCCTCAGATTCCATCATCTAAACAAGCTCCTGCAAGGACACAAGTTGAGTAAAGAAATTAAATAAAAAGGAGAATGCAGCAGGAACTATAAAGCTGTCAATGTTCAAATGGCAGAAGAATTGCTAATAAAATGCCTGGATTAATAGCATCGTTGACAGGATAATTAGAACATCATTTTGACTAATAAAGAACATGCTTTGGCTTTGCATTGAGCAGGTGAATTCAGCAGGACAGCAGGATGTCTGAGACAAGACAAATAATTGGAAGGATGTTTAACATGCTAGCCATAAATAATTGGGACATTCACTGCAAGTGACATCCAAATTCAGGCAAGGAAAGAAATTCTTAGTGAAAATTAACGATTTGCATAACTATATAATGTGCATACAACTGCAGCTCTGTGATCCCACTGAGAGAATAAACCTCTAAACATTAAATTACAATGATGTATTTAACTAAAAGAAAGAAACATTTATCAGACGGAAACTGTGTATGTTGTTTTATATGGCGATATAAAATATATCATCTAAATGATAAGTTAAAGAATATACAAAAAGTTTCTTGATCAATTCACCCCACTGTACATGGACAACCAAGTTTCCAAAAACAGCAAAGTGTGAATGAAGTTCAGCACAATCCTATTCATAAAACCATTGTCTTTATTTTAATCCTTTAAAAACAACACCCAAGCAATATTGGTGGAGTACAGCAGAAAAATGAGAAGCTTGAGGGACTGCCTGTTGACGTGTTGTATACAACACTAGTCCTTAATCATGACCTTAATCATGATTAAGGACTAGTGTTGTCCAAAACGCATCTCTTGGTGGTTCAACCCCCTTCACATTTTTCTGCTATACTCCATCAATATTGCTTGGATGATGTTTTTAAAGAATCACCTATATATACAAAACCTGTCCAATCCAAGATTGCAATAAATACACTTTATTATTTTCATCAAAGAAAAACAAACAGCAATTAATAGAATAAAAAGCAGGGAACAGTGGTAGGGGTAATAAAAAAGAGTGCAGGGAAAGCTGTGTGCAGCAAACCCCCCTCCATATAACCTGGCCAAAAAGTCAGGTAACCAAGGGCTATAACAGATCAACTATGTAGAGCCAAAGGACCAAAACTACAGCCAGGGCCTCAATAGATTCCACATATTGCGTACGGGCCCTTAACTGAAAATTAGTACCAGAAACAATTAAACATATATAGCCATAAGTTACCAAGACAACAGCACCGCCAGAGGTGGGAGGTGATGTTTTTAAAGGATTAAAATAAATACAATGGTTTTATGAAGAGCATTGTGCTGGACTTCATCTGCACTCTACTAAGTTACAGAGCAGTCAGGCTTTTGGTTTATGTAATTCAGACTTTTCTGGGTAACTTCAACTTTACATGACCTAGTTTATGTTAAAGACTACTACTGATGGCACATAAAGATGGCCAAACATAGTATATGTAGGCTGACCAAACCTGTCAATATTAACAATCTAATATGTAAGGGTACCTTCCAACTCTCCTTCGATAGAAGATTTCAGGGGAGAGAATAGTTGGACATGTTGGATTTCATCAAGCTTGAAAAAGTGTTCCTTTCTTTTCATTCTTGGGGGTTCTGAGTGTCGGGCCCCCGGCAATCTGATATTGAAAGAGTCTCTGCTCCAGAAGTCAGGAAAACAGATAGGAAAGGTTTTAACCTGACAAGTTCACCTGCTCTGGGGGAGAGAAGCAGAAAGAAGCTTGGTTTGAGAGCCAATCAGTGAGATTGTCACTCCATTAAAATTCTGCTCTGAGATTGTCATTGCACAAGTTACTCGGTTCATGTGTGTCAGTTGTCTGTGTATATAGTGAGTGTTCTTGTGGTTCTGACTCAGCTTGTATACCTGACTTCTCTTTGTGTTCTCCTTGTCTAATAGTGTTCTTGACCTCAGACTGTTTAGTGGTAATTCTTATCTAGTTAGGTGCATGATAGTGGGATTGCTCATATCAGGCCACCTATTTTGCTGTAGGCAGTGACTTAGAGGTGTTACAGGAAACATTTGCCAGCTCCTGCTGACCTGGGTAATTAGTTCCATCTCTGGCAGTAGGTATGAGGTTTGCTGGACAGGTTACTTGTGTTCCATAAGTTTTGCTATACACAGGAAATAAACTAGGGGAATGTATAGTCCTGTAAACTTTATACCAATGGTTACCTTTTGCGATATACTTGCTGTTCTTGACTAGAGATTAGCTAAATACTTACACTACTGTTTGGGGATTTTTTTGAGTTTTGAGCCACTTTGACAGCAAGAATTGTGCAGAATGCATCATGATAACTGCAGTGGTGCTTTAAAGTTTGGGAACCCTTAAGAATTTCCTATATTTCTGCATAAATTTGACCTAAGAGGACATCAGAAATTACACAAAAGTTCCAAAGTAGATAAACAAACTAGTCAAAAATATTAGATTTCATTATTCATTTGAGGAAAATAATGTAATATCACATGTCTGTGAGGGACATAAGTATGTGAACCTTTGCTTTTAGAATCTGGTGTGACCGTCTTGTGCAGATGCAACTGCAGCTAAAAGTTTCCCTTAATTATTGATTAGACCTGCACATCGACTTGGAGGAATTTTAGTCCATTCCTCTGTACAAATCAGCTTCAACCCACTGTTGGTGGGTTTCCTCCCAGGAACTGTCACTTCAGGTACTTTCACAACATTTCTATTGAATTAGAAAGTCAAAGGTCAGGACTTTGACTTGTCCATTACAAAACTTTACCTTCATTCTTCTTTATTCATTTTTTGGTAGAACAATATCTGTGCTTAGGGTCCTTTTGCTGCATGACCCACATTCTCTTGAATTTCAGCTCATGGACAGATGTCCTGGCATTTTCATTTAGAATTTGATGGTATAATTCAGAATTCATCGTTTCATCTATGATGGAAAACCATCCTGGACCAGATGTAGCAAAACAGATCCATACCATGATAATACCATCACCATGTTTCACAGATAGGATGCTCCTTATTTAAACCAAAATATTCTATTTTGGCCTTATCCTTTTAAAAAAGATTGTTCCAAAAGCCTTCTGGCTTGTCCAGACGATCTTTCACAAACTGAAGAGCAGCTGCTTTCTCATTGTAATTCTGCCATTCAGGTGAGAAAGGCCAAGTTGCTTAGAACCTTTGGTTCCTTTGTGACCTTGCAGTTTATTACACGACTTGCTGTTGGCGTGATTTTTCTTGGTTGACCACTCCTGGGGAGGATAATAATGGTCCTACGTCTCCTCTATTTTAACACAATCTGTTTGACTGTGGTTTGTTGAAGTCCAAACTCTTTAGCGATGGTTTTGTAACCTTTGACAGCCTGATAGGTATCAACACCTCTTCTTATAAGGTCCTCAGAAATCTCCAGGTTTGTGCTATGATACACTTCTACAAACATATGTTGTAAAGATCACACTTTGATAGATACCTGTTACCTGATAGATACCTTTAAATAAAACAGGTCACCCACAGATGATGTTCATCCAATTGATTGAAAACACCTGATCTAATTTAATCTTGAAAATATCTTATAACCCTAAAGTTTCACATACTTTTGCCACTCAGAGACATTTGATATTGGATTATTTTCAATAAATAGAAAAGTCTAATATTTTTTACTTATTTTTTTGTTTTGGTTATCTTTATCTACTTTTAGGACTTGTGTGAAAAATTGATTTAGTTTTAGGTCAAGCTTATGCAGAAATACAGAAAATTCTGAATGGTTCACAAACTTTCAAGAACCACTGTAAACAGAGTACATCAAGCATAATTTGGATCTGTCTTTGGACAATCTGGCACAGTGTGGTGGCCTTTCATACATGGAAGTCAAAATGAAGAGGTGAAGAGAGTCTAAAAAGTTGCACAACACAAGCCGAGTGGGACTTGGGTCTCAAATGTAGGAGCAATCAATAAAGTGAAAAAACGTAACCCCCTAGGACCATGCTAACATTTCCTCTTTAAACAATATTTCAGGGGGTAAAAATCATAACAACGAGAAAGTCCATTATTAAACACAAACTATCTAGACAAGACAAATGATACATGCTATAAATGAGCCATGCATACTATTTTTCATATTCTTTTCAGCATGATTCTGTACAGAGTAATCTAATTTACAAGCGGTCCTAAACAGAAGTAATATAAAATTGAGTTATCCAAAAGAAAAAATTCCACAATATTAAAAGGATATCACATCAGTATAACTTGATTTCCTGGTTGACAAATGTATTATATTATTCAATGAAAAACATATTGAAATGTCAGTGTGTATAAGACGTGCTAGCACCAGTCTGCAGCCTATGATAGCATCAGGTGCGCACATGAATGCCCGCTTATAGGTCACGCCCCTCAGGGCCTAAATCAGGCTTTGCAGTGAGCAAGTACCTGAGCAAGCTGCAGAAAGGTTTTTTGTTTTGTTTTTTTTGCTCAAAGACCTTTTTTTTCCTTAAAGACTTTTTTTTAATTGGTCTTTATTAAAAATATGGAATCATTTTTTGTGTACAGAGCTGAGATGCTCTAGAAGCAGCCTGTGGATTTTCTGTCTTTTCCGTCAGACTCCTTATCTCTGATTCCTGCCCTTATAAACACTCATTAGAACTCAATACTTATCCTACTGATAAGAATGTGGCTTAAATGTTTATAACCTCTTAGTAGTTAAGAGATAAGGGTTATTAGATGACCAGCACAAAAATTTTACATGATAGGAATAGGGGGCAAAGATTGATATTTGCCCAATCACTGGTATCATAATGGGGGATTATTAGTGTAGAGGATTAATTGGTGTCATGCACAGCAGGAAAATGGGAATTTTACTAGTTCTAATACTAGTACTTACAATAATAATCCTTCTTCTTAACTGCATAACGACCAAGAGCCTTACATGTATGGTGCTTGGTGCTGGGCTTTAAACTGGAGAGCTGTACCACTGAATTAAAGCTCCTGCGCCTTTTCGGATCCCTGGCTGTCATTGACAGCTGGGGACACTGAGGAGAGGACAGAAGCAGTTTAGTACCACTTCTCCCTTCTTCACTCAGTGCATAGTGCTCAATGAGCACTATACACTAAATAAAGTGGCTATGTCCCTTCCTCTACGAGACCTGATGATCATGTGATCGCCTGGTGTCTCAGTGGCAAAGCCGAGCCATGGGACTTAGCAGACCCTGATCAGCTCTGCCTGGCAACACACACTATGCCACAGGCTTCACTCTATAATTATTCATAGTCTCTGTGCAGTCTTCAATTAATCACATTTTCAGTTCTGTACTTTAAATGTTGCATAAAAATAATACTTAGTCAGGCCAACTACATATTGATTCTCCACTGTTACCCACCACTGATGTCCTAAGCCCCTGACTTGTTAGGAAAGGAATCTGATGATGTTCACAGGTTTGTAATGTGGCTATGGCAGTTAATTATAGTCCACCACTATAACGATTTTTCCATAATGTCAGTATAATCATTACATTAACATCCAACAAGTGATCAGAGAAAAGGGCTATACATCGAGCCGTCAGAGCAGCAAACTGATGGGTCCATTGTGAAACTAAAAACAAGATACTCTGCAGTGCAGTGAAATTATTTTTAGCCCAAAAGGAGTAAAATGAAATAATAAAAAACTGCCCCCAAAATTTTTTGTAGCCTATAAGAAATAAACATAACAGCATGACATATTGTACATTCACACAAAAAAGTATTACTCCACTTTAAAATCATGTGCTCTTCTAGAGCTGATGCTCCAATGGTCCCAGCTGGTCCTTGTTTATTTTTTTGCAATGTTGTACCGTACATCCATGTGACAGTTGAAGGAACTGGCCACAATGTTAAGCTATCATGTACAGCCAGTGATTGGCTGCAGTGGTCACATGGATGCACTGCAGATCACCAATGCAGGAAAATAAACAAAGACCAGCAGAGACCACCAGAAAGGTAGTGGTGAAGTGGCAGGAGACAAGTCAGCAATGTTTTATGTTAGATTTGTTTCTTACAGAGGACCTGTCGCCTCTCCAGACATGTCTGTTTTAGTGAATGATTGTATTCCTCACGATATAACAATTCTGGAGTATCTACACTATCTTTATAAGTCTATATTGTGCCATTCCTACAAGAAATGTATGAATAAATTGACAACTGTGTGTTACCAGTTAGCGGTGTGTCCCTGCACACTCTGCACACTGTCCAATCAGGGCTAACAGTATTAGATTATGTAGGGACACACCCCTGTTTGGGTCCATTCACATGTATCAAATATGACAAAGATTGCAGCATGGATTCCACACCAAATTTACCCTGAATATAAGGACAGTCTTCCATTCCATATATGTGACTGGGGTTTCAACAACTATTCACATCCTATAGAAAACTACCATGTGGATTTTCGGATGACTGTGGAAAAATGTTTCAAATTCTTTTGGAATAAGGTTCCACATCATTGGTGGTGCACCCTGCAGCAGGAATAGCTCAAGCAGTTACATAGTAACATAGTAACATAGTTTATAAGGCCGAAAAAAAGACACCTGTCCATCCAGTTTGGCATGTTATCCTGCAAGTTGATCCAGAGGAAGGCAAAATAACCCTGCGAGCTAGAAGCCAATTTTCCCCACTTTATGGGGGGAAAAAAATAATTTCCCGACTCCAATCAGAATAACTCCCTGGATCAACAATCCATCTCTAGTAACTATAACCTGTAATATTATTACCCTCCAGATAGAGATGAGCTAATCTATTCATCGATTCGTTGATTCGTATCGAATCTTGGAAATTTTCAGCTGCGAAACGAATCCGAATATTAGGTGATTCGCTCTGTTAAGATTTGAAAATGTTCCTAAGGCTTTCTATGCATTTGCTACGTACTTGTCCGAAAAATTGTACGTTAATGCTACGTATAAGTTACTCTATACGCTGTTGCGTACGAATTCAAGTAATTAGCGAACTTTTACCGTTAGTTCATTATTCGTGCGCAAAAGCCCGGCAAGAAAGCGTTCACCTGACCTAGTGGGCAGGGCTTGCTCTGATTGGCTCAGGCTCGGTAAGCCAGTGACGCATCACTTCTGCTGCGACTGCTGAGATGAGCAGAAGCACTGTGTTCTGAGACACCGAGACCTGTGTTGTTGAAATTGGAGTGTAATTGTTCAGGGATTCCATATTACACATCAGGGATACTGCAGGGCAAGTGCAAGGCTAGTAATTAATCAGGCAGGGAGAGAGAGAAAGGGAGAGAGATAGGGAGAGATACAGGGACAAAGACAAAGACCAGCTGCAGGGCCACAGAGTGAAGTGAAAAATGTCTGTAATGGATAAGCAAAAGAGGTCCAGTTCCAGCCAGACCTCGAGCAGTGCCAAAGGACCTGTAGCCAGAGCTTCTACTTGTAGTATTCACAATACTTGGCCGGTGTTCCACCGGGCTAACCCACCAAGGCGCAAAATTGTAGTGGAGGAGAAAGTGGATGACATAGTGGAGTGGATGGAACGCTCATCTCAGTCTCAGCCGGATGCCATTTTCCAAACTTCGCTCTGCCTCTGAGGAGTGCACACCGTGGCCTAGCATCGTGCGTGCCTGTGTATTACGCAATCGCTAGACGCTGAGGATTCGTACGCAATTTGTACGCTCATGCGTACGTGTTTAAAGAAGTTGCGTACCTTTACAAAATGGAACGTTCGTTATTAGTGCACGAATGTTCACTAAACGCCACATAACGTATATTTTATACACAGATTCAACGAATATATTCGTCGAATATACGAATCTTATGAAAAGTTCGACAAATAAAATTTTGAATGATTTGCTCATCTCTACCTCCAGAAATACATCCAGGCCCCTCTTGAACTCTTTTAGTGAACTTACCATCACCACCTCCTCAGGCAGAGAGTTCCATAGTCTTACTGCTCTTACCGTAAAGAATCCTCTTCTATGTTTGTGTACAAACCTTCTTTCCTCCAGATGCAGAGGATGTCCCCTCTTCACAGTCCTTGGGATAAAAAGATCATGGAAGAGATCTCTGTACTGACCCCTGATATATTTATACATAGTTATTAGATTTCCCCTCAGTCGTCTTTTTTCTAAAGTGAATAAGCCTAATTTTGATAATCTTTCTGAGTACTGTAGTCCACCCATTCCAGTTATTACTTTAGTTGCCCTCCTCTGAACCCTCTCCAGCTCTGCTATGTCTGCCTTGCTCACAGGAGCCCAGAACTGTACTGTACACAGTACTCCATGTGTGGTCTGATTAGTGATTTGTAAAGTGGCAGGACTTTTTACCATTTATATAACTGAAGAACATTTTAAGGGATAGTTTTACTCTCTTTGGCGATTTATCTCTCGGTTCCTTATAGTTTTTCAATGCTTCCTCGCTCCCCTCCTGTTTTAATGATTTAAATGCTTTCTTTTTGTCATTTATTGCTTTCTTTACAGTTCTATTTATCCATATTGTTTTTTTCTTGTTTCTTAACCTTTTATTCCCTTAAGGCATGAACTTCTCACAATTAGATATTAGGATGCTTTTAAAAATATCCCATTTTGTGGCTGTATTTTTATTTTTGAGGATTTTGTGCCAGTTAGTTCAGCCTATTGCCTCTCTTAGTTGGCTAAATTTTGCTTTTTTGAAGTTTGGTATTTTTGTTCCTCCCTGAAGAAACACTCTTTTGAATGACAATTTGAAGGTTATTATATTATGGTCACTATTTCCCAGGTGTGTCCCAACCTGCACATATGTTGTTCTGTCAGGTCTATTGGTTAATACTAAGTCCAGTATGGCTGTCCCTCTAGTCGGGTCCTGAACCAGTTGGGAAAGGTAATTGTCTTTGGTTATTTCTAGAGATGAGCGAATCTATTCGCCACTTTGTAGATTCTATATGAATCTTGGAAATTTTCCGCCACAAAGCGAATCCGAATTTCTTGAGATTTACTTCGTTAGATTTGAAAATGTTCCTAAGGCTTTCTACGTATTTGCTACGTACTTGTTCGATAAATTGTATGCTAATGCTACATATAAGTTACTATATAGGCTGATGCGTACGAATTCAGTTAATTAGCGAACTTTTACTGTTAGTTCGTTATCCGTGCGGCAAAAGCCCGGGAAGAAAGCGATCACCTGACCTAGTGGGCAGGGCTTGCTCTGATTAGCTCAGGCTCAGAAAGCCAGTGACGCATTACTTGTGCTGCGACTGCTGTGATGAGCAGAAGCACTGTGTGTGAAGTTCCTAAAGACTGAGACCTGTTTTGTTAAAATTGAGGTGTAATTGTTCTGGGAATCAATATTACACATATCAGGGATACTGCAAGGCAAGTGCAGGGCTAGTAATTAATCAGGCAGGGAGAGAGATAGGGGGAGAGACAGGGAGAGATACAGGGACAAAGACAAAGACCAGCTGCAGGGCCACAGTCAAGTGAAAAATGTTTGGAATTGATATACAAAAGGGGTCCAGTTACAGCCAGACCTCGAGCTCCAAAAAAAAAGGACAAGGTGGCACAGGGCAGCAGTGCCAAAGGACCTGTAGCCGGAGCTTCTACTTCTGTAATTTGTAATAGTTGGCCACTGTTCAATCAGGCTAACTCACAAAGGAGCAAAATTGTAGTGGAGGAGAAAGTGGATGAGGTAGTGGAGTAGATGGTATGCTCATCTCAGTCACAGCCGGATGATCTGCTGTCATCTGCTGATACAGTATCCATATGTAGTCAGTTGTCAGAATCAGAGCGTTCCTCCTGCTCCACCATTCCGCTCCAGCAAAGCCCCTCATTTTCTGCCACCTCTCGGGCTTCAGTGCCCCTCCTAGTGGTGTCCCTTCTGCAATTTATAAAATAAAAAGCCACCGAACCCCACCACATAATCCGTCGCTTATAGAGGACAGCCTCCCTGAGGTTTTTTTTAGAGGGCAGTCAGAGTTTGGACTGTCCGGAATTAGAGGTTGGTGGGAAAAAACCTAATTTGCAGTCCGAAAAAAGTGGTGGGGAGGAGTCTGATGATGAATCTGATGTGTTAGACCGGAGGACCTGGGAGGCGGATCGGGCTGGTGAGGAGGGTTTGATCTCCAAGGAGGAGGATGGTAGTAGTAGTGGAAGCAACAGATGGCAGAGGCGAGTTAGGCCCAGGGCCAGTCCTTCCTTGGGAACTAGCGAGACCCCAAGTATAGTGTGGCTGGCACCACGGTGTATGCGTGCAAGGGCTACAAGCTTGGCCAGCTGTGGAGGGCGCATGTCGGGTGTGTGGAAGTATTTCACCACTCTGCCGGGGGACAGCAGCAAGGCCACGTGTAATTTCTGTAAACAGAAATTGAACCATGGGAAAGCCACAAATGTAGGGACCACTGTTCTGTGGAACCATCTAAAGCAGCGTTATGCCGCCAATTTAGAGCAGCGCATTAATACTGAGATGCTGGCTACTTCTCCCGGGGTCCCTCGCGTCAGGCCAGCCGCATCCAGGGGCGTAACTCAGCCTGCATCCAGGGGCGTAACTAGTACATACATCTCATTGCCCACTGCATGCATGTCTCCACCTCCTCTTATTCGCCAGCCGTCCATTGCCAAGTGCGTGGCCAGGAAGCAGTTTTACACCACAAGTAATCAGACTACGCAAACTGAATAGTTACCTGACAAAGTTGCTGGCTGTGAAGCCTCTGCTGTACAAACTGGTTGACTGCACAGCTTTTAGGGAGCTAATGGCTTGCGCTCAGCCACTCTGGCAGGTCCCTAGCTGGCATTACTTCTCCATCAAAGCTATCCCCACCCTTTACTCCCACGTGGCAGACAATATTGGACGCTCCCTGCAGCTGTCTCTCTGCAGCACCGTGCACATCACAGTGGACACCTGAAGCAGTGCTTACGGCCAGGGGCAGTACATGTCCTTTACTGCCCACTGGCTGAATGTATTTAGTGGCAGCGAGGCAGGAACCCCTCCGCAACCGGGCCAATTGCTGTTGGCACCTCCACTCGCTTTCCAGCCAGGATTGCAGCAGACCACCACAACTATCTGCTTCCACCTCCACGGGCAGTGCACCTGCTGGAGCATCAGGGCAGAGAGTTATCCCCCCACCTTCATATCACATGTGCCAGGTGAAACGCTGCCATGCAGTCTTAGACTTAATTTGTCTTGGCAGCAGCAGTCTCCAAACCAAAACCCTTTTACAAACCAAAAACTGTTGTCTACCTCCGCCTCCGTTTTCTACATTAGCGTTTAGCAGACGAGTAGCTATTGTTATACACCGTTATATTAGTTCTGTTTAGTATTCTTTGTTTTGGAGCCTTTACCCCCCCCCCTCACCAAAAAAAAATAGATATAGATATATATTTAAAAAAAAAGAAAAAAAATTGTTACACTGTTGTTACCTCTGCCTCCTGTTGCAAGTTACATTAGCGGAGATTATTATACTCCAACACAGTTTGTGGTCATTAATCCAGGAAAATGGCCTTTGGACTCATTTTGGAGGCTCCTGCCTAAATAGACATTCCTGTCTTCTTCACACTATGTCAGGAAGGAGTTAAAGGTTTAAAAAACACTCAAAACACAGGTTTTACAAGAATAATGTTAGTAATAAATAATAACTTTGAACAAATAATAAATAATATATAATAAACAAAAGAAACGTAAAAAAAAAAGGTTATGCCGGCCTTTGCCGACGTCTGGCCATCATGTCCTGCATTTCTCTCAGCTCCAGCTGCAGGCCACAAATAAGCCGGAAGGCAGAATGGAGCCTGGTCTCAAATCGGCGTAAGGCTGCCTCCACTACAATGTCAGTGGGGATATTTGTAGGGGTGGAAACAGTAATATAATTAGAGAAAATTTTACATATACGTGTATGCCATTTTTTTACTTCTTCATTATTGGGTAAATTATTAATTGTGTCCTTCATTGATTCAATATTTCGTGTTGTCTCCTCCAAAATCTGTGTTCTCCGTTTGACAATCAGGTTCATCAATGCCAACGATTGACTAACAAGTAAATCCTCCCATTCTTTACTAAAACTCTCATCACATAGGTCTTGTGCTGGGTTTTTTATAATTTTCAAACCCTGTGGTATGATTTTATGTGAAATAAAGTGTGTAAGAGATTGAATCTCCCACCTCTGCCTCAATTGTTTTTGAAGTAATATTTCTAGACTCCGAAAAATGTCTACTACAGACCTTGATTCATTTTGTGTGTCCTCCTGGTCATCATTAAATATAAAATTTTCAACTTTCCTTTTTTGGTCTTCTATACAGTTCCAGATTTCCATTTTCTCAGCAGGGCACTCTCTTCCGGATGAAAATTATATCAAAAAGAGAAAATTCTATGAGAGAGGCTCACACTGTGAATTGGAAATATAGGTGCAAAATCCTCTGGGTCATCCGACCCCAGAAAAAGAAGAAAAGAGTTATCTAGAAAGGTGGATTTGCACTCTAATCTGGAATTGCAATAAAAAGTAATTTAATAAAATGTAATTTAATATACAACAAAAAATTTCAACAAATAAAAACTAACAACTCTTCAAACATATAGGTAAAATAAACCACAAATAGTTATGTACACCTAATAACACAGGTTGATTAGATATTTAAAATACACCGCAAATAGGTGTGTGTTCACACCTAGTGGCGCAGGTAGATTTAAATATTAGCACATAGGTTATGACCACATCTTAATAGGAGTACCACATAGGATGTTCGTCCTTCTGTTTATATACACAGGAGTAAGGTACTATTTTGTGGATCCTGTTTTTTGATATAACGTTTATGAGGTGATAGTCCCTATTGAAGGTGTAGTCTAATATACCTTCCAGCAGGCCATAATCCAAATCCAGACAGGTTGTAAACCTCACAAGCACAGTGCTTATGTAAGTAGATGATATTCAATGTTTGTATCATGCCCAACGGGGCTCTTACCGCACCGTGGTCGTATGCCTTGTTGTTGCCAATAAAAGCCGACGTCTCCTTGGCGGTGTAAGGGTAATGGAAAGGCTATATCCCAGGTACACCTGTCTGTAGCGTATGTCGTCCCCGCGGCGTTTACTCGTGCCGCTCTCCGAGTCCTCCGGTCACGTGTGTATTGAATCACGTGATGTCCCGGTCATGTGATCGGGACTACGAAATCCTCTTTCGCTCCGTATGTAGGTGCAATATCTCGCAGAGTCCCCTTTATTTTGCTGCTGTACTGGGTCTTAGTTATTTGGTCCGGACCATCAACCCAAGATTGTCTACGCCAAACGCGTTTCGGGGATCAATCCCCTTCCTCAGTGGCATGATGGGGGATCTGTCCTCTGCCTCTTTATAGCCCAAACGGGATAATCATTAAATCTGGACTGGATCTATTCCATCTATTGGGTCTAGTTTACTACAAAGTGTGAATCAATGGAGGCAGTTTGTCAACGTTTTAGTCATAGAACAGTAAATATCACATAAATGTCATAGACAAAAAATATCTTATCGTATTTACATTAACAATGTATAAAAAGTATAAAATAAAATAAAATAAAAATGATGACCGCATGCAATGTAGGACGGGTGGAGATAAGACTAGCTTGGAACCAAGGGGAGATCGCGGTGCTGGAAATGTAACAGCCAAACCGCTATGTCTCGTCGGATCCAAGCCAGTACTACAAATAACCATACAGCTCCATTTCCGCATTCAGACCAAGTGGCATTAATGTATTAAAATCAAAAATTCTTTTAGATTCTGCCCGTGAGAGTCTAGCTATCTGATCACCTCCTCTCCAATGGGGCTTTATCGTCTCTATGGCGGCAAATGTCAAATCTTTAGGGTTTTTATTATGATATTCTTTAAAATGTCTGGAGACAGTATGTTTTTCTGAACCACCTCTAATATTTGCAATATGTTCAGAGACCCTCTTCTTGAGGGACCTCTTAGTCCGTCCGATGTATTGTTTTCGACAAGTACATTCGAGAATATAGATGACATTCTTAGTACTACATGTTAGGAACTCTCTTATTTTCCATGTGAAGTCATTTTGTGTTGAACATAAGGTCTCTGTTCTCTTCATTCCTGTGGTGGATTTGCAGTTATTGCATCTATTGCACCTATAAAATCCTTTCATGTTCCCCCAACTATGGATGTCATTATGTCTTTTAATCATTCGTTTTGTGGTAGGGGCTACCTTTAGAGTCAATGTAGGGGCTCTAGTATATACAATTTTAGGTATCGTTGGTATTAATGAGCCTATTATCTTATCTCTTGATAAATGGTGCCAGTGGGTCTTCAAAATCCCTTCAACCTTTTTATATTGGGAGTTAAAGGGGAGAATTATCCTGATTTGGTCATCTATATCCTTCTTCCTTTGTCTATCAACGGAAAAAAACTCATCCCTTTTCATCTTATTTACTATATCTAAAGCCGAGGTGATGGCATTCTCTGGATAGTTTTTCTCTTTAAACCTCTCTATCATAGATTCAGCTTCTAATTTAAAATCTTTCTCTTTTGTACAGTTACGTTTAATGCGCCTAAATTGACTTAGCGGCACATTGAGAAGGCACCTTGGGAGGTGGCAGCTCGAGTATAGAATAAAACTATTTCTCGCTGTCGGTTTCTGGTAAGTGCTACATACAATCTGTTCATCTTTAATTGAAATCAAAAGGTCCAAAAACTCTATTTGGTCTAAACTATATTTTGAAGTGAAGTGTAAATTTTTTTGATTTTGGTTAAGTTGGGAAATAAACTCAATAAGGCTCTCTTCTCCTTTATTCCATATCAATAAAACATCATCTATATAGCGCCGCCATAGTACCAGATCCCCCCCCAGCCTTGGCGCTATGGTGTTATTCTCCCAATCTGCCATAAATAGATTGGCATAGCTGGGGGCGAATCTGGTACCCATGGCGGTGCCTTGGGTCTGTAAATAAAAATTTTCATCAAACCAAAAATAATTGTGAGTCAGTATGTATTGGACGCTATCTAATATGAACTCAATCTGGTCTTTCTTTATGGAACCCTCATCATTTAACATATTATTCAATGCTTCGAGCCCTTGTGTATGGCTTATTACTGTATATAGTGACGTGACGTCTAATGTGCATAATATCCATCCTGATTGATATTCCAAATGTTCTACTATATTAATGACCTCAGTGGTATCTTTTATATAAGAGAAAGTTTTTTTCACAATTGGTTGGAGAAGATGGTCTACATATTGAGACAGGTGTGACGAAATTGATTCTATCCCTGAAATAATCGGACGCCCAGGAGGGTCTTCTGAATTCTTGTGGATCTTGGGTAGGCAATAAAACATCGGGATTTTTTTATCCGTTTGAGTGATGTATTTAAACTCTCGATCGTATAAAATGCCCTTTTTTTCTCCCTGTTTACATAGATCCACAAGAATTCTGTAATATTCTTTAGTTGGATCATCCTTTAGTTGTATATATGTCGTTGTATCACTTAATTGACGTCTACACTCTTTATTGTATCTACTCGTATCTTGAATTACTACAGCCCCCCCCCTTATCGGCTGGGCGTATGGTAATAGTCTCCAATTTTTGTAGTTGTTTTAATGCGTCTCTTTCATTTTTCGTTAAATTTTTGTATTCAAATCTATATCGGGGGGATTTAATTTTCCGTAGATCTGTTTCAACGTTTTGAAACAGATCTAGTCTTATCTCCACCCGTCCTACATTGCATGCAGTCATCATTTTTATTTTATTTTATACTTTTTATACATTGTTAATGTAAATACGATAAGATATTTTTTGTCTATGACATTTATGTGATATTTACTGTTCTATGACTAAAACGTTGACAAACTGCCTCCATTGATTCACACTTTGTAGTAAACTAGACCCAATAGATGGAATAGATCCAGTCCAGATTTAATGATTATCCCGTTTGGGCTATAAAGAGGCAGAGGACAGATCCCCCATCATGCCACTGAGGAAGGGGATTGATCCCCGAAACGCGTTTGGCGTAGACAATCTTGGGTTGATGGTCCGGACCAAATAACTAAGACCCAGTACAGCAGCAAAATAAAGGGGACTCTGCGAGATATTGCACCTACATACGGAGCGAAAGAGGATTTCGTAGTCCCGATCACATGACCGGGACATCACGTGATTCAATACACACGTGACCGGAGGACTCGGAGAGCTGCACGAGTAAACGCCGCGGGGACGACATACGCTACAGACAGGTGTACCTGGGATATAGCCTTTCCATTACCCTTACACCGCCAAGGAGACGTCGGCTTTTATTGGCAACAACAAGGCATACGACCACGGTGCGGTAAGAGCCCCGTTGGGCATGATACAAACATTGAATATCATCTACTTACATAAGCACTGTGCTTGTGAGGTTTACAACCTGTCTGGATTTGGATTATGGCCTGCTGGAAGGTATATTAGACTACACCTTCAAATAGGGACTATCACCTCATAAACGTTATATCAAAAACAGGATCCACAAAAAAGTACCTTACTCCTGTGTATATAAACAGAAGGACGAACATCCTATGTGGTACTCCTATTAAGATGTGGTCATAACCTATGTGCTAATATTTAAATCTACCTGCGCCACTAGGTGTGAACACACACCTATTTGCGGTGTATTTTAAATATCTAATCAACCTGTGTTATTAGGTGTACATAACTATTTGCGGTTTATTTTACCTATATGTTTGAAGAGTTGTTAGTTTTTATTTGTTGAAATTTTTTGTTGTATATTAAATTACATTTTAAATTAACTTTTTATTGCAATTCCAGATTAGAGTGCAAATCCACCTTTCTAGATAACTCTTTTCTTCTTTTTCTGGGGTCGGATGACCCAGAGGATTTGCACTA